>JAJIBD010024944.1:0-37241 GCA_021461705.1 Cryptotis parvus | reverse complement strand
AAATAAGATGATCATAAAATAAATCAGTAAAAGCCAATTTGTGATTGCTATATGATTATAATTAGTTAATAAGTGAAACCATTTAATGCAATATAATAAGATGCCTATTCTCATTTATATAAGTGAGTCTTCATCTCTGGAGTCTAAAATATATTGTATTAAATTTTATTTTTTATTGAATCTCATTATGGTAATAACACATATTACCTATCATTAATAAAAATTTAAAAAATTCCGTGCTAATATGTTTTGGATTTACATGAAGTAGGTAAGACCTACATATGTAAAATTTCTCCCCCTTTACTTTATTTAAACACTATGATTTGCAAAGTTGTTCATGATGATTTGTTGCAGACATTCAATATTTCTTTTTTTTTTAAATTTTTTTATTATACCACCGTGAAACATACAATTACAAAGGTGTTCATAATTGGTTCTTGGTAATACAGTATTCCAGCACCCATCCCTCCACCAGTGCCCCATTTCCACCACCAATGTACCCCTCCCCCCGTCCCCCACCCGCCTTAATAGCAGGTACCCCAGTTTCCTCTCTTTCTCTCTCTCTCTCTCTCTCTGTCTCTGCATCTCTCTCCCTCTTATTTTACACATTGTGGCTAGCCCTGCAGATATTTAGAGTTTATCACTTAAGTCTCTTTGTGTATATTCAGTGGTGAGTTTTAATCTGCCATTACCATTTCCCATATTTATTAAAACACTGGTATCTATATCCTATTAATGAATGCAGTCATTCTATATCTGTCCTTTTCCTTCTGACTAATTTCACTCAGCATGATAGACTCCATGTCCATCCATTTGCAGGTAAATTTCATAATTTCATCCTTTCTGACAGCCGCATAGTATTCCATAGTGTAGATGAACCACAGTTTCTTTAGCCAGTCCTCTGTTCTCGGGCATTTAGGTTGTTTCCAGATTCTAGCTATAGTGAATAGCGCAGAGATGAATAAAGAAGTACAGATAGTGTTTCTGCTATGTGTTTTTCGGTCTCTAGGGTATATTCCCAGGAGTGCTATTGCTGGATCAAATGGGAGCTCAATATCTAGCTTTCGGAGGAATGCCCATATTGTTTTCCAAAAGGGCTGGACCAGTCGGCACTCCCACCAGCAGTGGATGAGAGTCCCTTTTTCCCCACATCCACGCCAGCACCGGTTGTTCTTGCTGTTTTGGATGTGTGCCAGTCTCTGTGGGGTGAGATGGTACCTCATTGTTGTTTTGATTTGCATCTCCCTGATGATTAAAGATGAAGAGCACTTTTTCATATGCCTTTTGGCCATTCGAATTTCTTCTTTTTTTGGAAGCTTCTGTTCATTTCTTCTCCCCCATTTTTTTGATGGGGTTGGCTGTTTTCTTCTTGTGGAGTGCTACCAGTGCCTGATATATCCTGGATATTAACCCCTTGTCAGATGGGTATTGGGTGAATATCCTTTCCCCCTCTGTGGATTGTCTTTGTATCTTGGTCACCGTTTCTTTTGAGGTGCAGAAGCTTTTCAATTTTATATAATCCCATTTGTTTATCATTGCTTCCATTTGCTTGGTCAGTGGTGTGTCGTCTTTAAAGATACTTTTCGTTTCGATGTCATAGGCGTTTCTCCTATGTTTTCTTCGATGTACCTTATAGATTCATGTCTGATATCGAGATCTAGAATCCATTTTGATCTGACTTTTTGTGCATGGCGTTAGAAGGAGGTCTAAGTTCATTTTTTTACATGTAGCTGCCCAGTTTTCCCAGCACCATTTGTTGAAGAGGCTTTCTTTGCTCCACTTAATATTTTTTGCTCCTTTATCGAAGATTAAGTGGTTGTATATTTGTGAGTGCGTTTCAGGATACTCAGTTCTATTCCATAGGTCTGGGTCTGTCTCTATACCAATACCACACTGTCTTAATTACAACTGCTCTGTAGTAGAGCTTGAGGTTGGGGAAAGTGATACCTCCCATCTTCTTTTTCCCAAGGATTGCTTTAGCTATTCGTGGGGTTTTATTATTCCATACAAATTTCAGGAGTGTTTGTTCAATTTCTTTGAAGAACATCATGGGTATCTTTATAGGGACCGCATTGAATCTGTATAAAGCTCTAGGGAGTATTACCATTTTGATAATGTTAATCCTTCCAATCCATGAGCAGGGAATGTGTCTCCATTTCCTCAGGTCTTCTTTTATTTCCTGAAGTAACGTTTTGTAGTTTTCTTTGTAGAGATCCTTTACATTCTTTGTCAAACTGATTCCTAGGTATTTGATTTTCTGTGGTGCAATTGTGAATGGGATAGTTTCTTTAATGTCCCTTTCTTCTCTTTCGCTGTTTGCATATAGGAAGGCCATTGACTTTTGGGTATTGATTTTGTACCCTGCTACTCTACTATAAGAATGTATTATTTCTAGGAGCCTCTTGGTAGAGAGTTTTGGGTTTTCAGGTATAATATCATGTCATCTGCAAATAGTGATAACTTGGCTTCTTCCCTTCCTATCTGGATGCCCTTAATGTCTTTTTCTTCCCTGATTGCTATGGCAAGTACTTCCAGTACTATATTGAATAGAAGTGGTGAGAGTGGGCAGCCTTGTCTTGTCCCTGATCTTAAGGGGAAGGCTTTCAGTTTTCCCCCTTGAGAATGATGCTCGCTGTGGGCTTGTAGTAGATGGCCTGGATTATCTTGAGGAAGGTTCCTTCAATCCCCATTTTACGGAGAGCTTTCATCATGAGCGGGTGTTGAATCTTGTCAAATGCCTTCTCTGCATCTATTGATATGATCATATGGTTTTTATTTTTCTTTTTTGTTGATATGATGTATTATGTTGATTGACTTGCGGATGTTGAACCATCCTTGCATTCCCGGGATGAATCCCACTTGGTCATGGTGTACAATCTTTTTGATGACTCTTTGGATTCTATTTGCTAGTATTTTGTTGAAGATCTTAGCATCTGTATTCATCAGGGAGATTGGTCTGTAGTTTTCCTTTTTTGTGACATCTTTGTCTGCTTTGGGTATCAGGGTGATATGTGCCTCGTAAAAGCTATTTGGGGAGTATTTCTGTTTCTTCAATTTGCCGGAAGAGCTTAAAAAGAATTGAGAGTAGGTCCTCTTTAAAGGTTTTGTAGAATTCACTGGTGAATCCATCTGGGCCTGGGCTTTTGTGTTTGGGGAGACTTTTGATTACCGATTCTATTTCCTCGATGGAGATAGGTTTGTTGAGGTATTCCAAATCTTCTTGTTGCAGACTTGGGAAGCTATAGGAATTCAGGAATTTGTCCATTTCTTCTAGGTTCTCTTGTTTCGTGGCATACAGGCTCTCATAGTAATCTCTGATGATCTTTTGAATTTCTGTGTTTTCAGTTGTGATGTCTCCGTTTTCATTTCTGATTCTATTTATTTGGGTTCTCTCTTTTCCTTTTCTTACAAGTCTTGCAAGTGGTTTGTCAATCTTGTTTATTTTTTCAAAGAACCAGCTTTTGGTTTCGTTGATCTTCTGGATTGTTTTTGACATTCCATCTCATTGATTTCTGCTCTAAGTTTTATTATTTCTTTCTTTCTGCTTGGGTTGGGCTCCTTTTGTTGATCACTCTCTAAGATCTTAAGTTGTGAAGTCAGACTGTTTATGATGGCCTTTTCTTCTTTTCTGATGAATGCCTGAAGAGCTATGAACTTGCCTCTTAACACTGCTTTTGCTGTATCCCACAAGTTCTGGTAATTCGTGTCTTCAGTCTCATTTGTTTCAAGGAATCTTTGGATTTCCTCTTTGATTTCTTTTTATGACTTGCTGGTTGTTCAGCAGTGAGCTGTTTAGTTTCCAGGTACTTGGTATTGGTCTCCGTTTTTTGTGTACAATTAACTTCTATTTTCAGTGCATCATGGTCTGAAAAAATAGTTGGCACAATTTCTATCTTCTTGATTTTATGGAGGTATGATTTATGGCTCAGCATGTGATCTATTTTTGGTATGTTCCATGTGCACTGGAGAAGAAAGTGTATTCAGCTTTTTTGGGGATGAAATGTCCTGTATATGTCTACCAGCCCTCTTTCTTCCATCTCCTCTTTTTAGGGCCAGTATTTCCTTGGTAAGTTTCAATCTTGTTGATCTATCCAGGGTTGATAGAGCAGTGTTGAAGTCTCCAACTACAATTGTGTTGCTGTCAATGTCTTCTTTGAAGTCTATTAGTAGTTGTTTTAGGTATTTTGCTGGCCCCTCGTTGGGTGCATATATGTTTAATAGCGTGATTTCTTCCTGATATATGCATCCCTTGACTATTAACAAGTGACCTTCACTGTCCCTTCTGACCTTCTTCAGCCTGAAGTCTATGTTGTCAGATACCAGTATGGCTACCCCAGCCTTTTTTGGATGGGTTGTTTGAGTGAAGGATTGTTTTCCAGCCTTTTATTTTGAGCCTGTCTTTGCTCCGATTGTTCAGGTGTGTTTCTTGAAGGCAGCAGAATGTCGGATTCAATTTTGTGATCCATTTTGCCACTCTGTGTCTCTTAACTGGTGCATTTAGACCGTTGACATTGAGAGAGATTATTGTCATGGGATTTTTGTGCCATCTTTCTGTATAGGTTGGTTGTTCTTTTTGGGTTATGTCTCGTCTTATAGTAGATCATTCAGTCCTTCTTTTTAAGGTTGGTTTTGATTTTACAAAGTTCCTAAGCTGTTGTTTATCCAAGAAGTTGTATATCTGTCCTTCAAATCTGAGTGAGAGTTTAGCTGGATAAAGAATTCTTGCTGAGGCGTTCATTTCATTAAGTTTTTTTTACTATATCCCACCACTGCCTTCGGGCTTGGAGGGTGTCTTCTGAGAAGTCTGCTGAAAGTCGAATGGATGCTCCTTTGTACACAATTTCCTTCTTTGATCTTGCTGCCTGAAGAATTCTGTCTCTGTCTATGGCATCCATTACTTTGACTAGGATGTGTCTTGGGGTCTTTCTATTGGGGTCTCTTCTTGCTGGTACGCGTCGGGCTTCTTGGATCTGGATGCCTTCATCCTTTAACTTCGGGGAACTTTTCAGCCAGGATGTTTTTAACTGTTTTAATTTCCTTGGGGTTACTTTCCTGTCCCTCTGGGACTCCGATGATTCTTATGTTGTTCCGCCTGGCTTCATCCCATTGTTCTCTGTTCCGTTGCTGATCCATTTTCCGATCTTTTTCCATCTTATGTAGTTCTCTGAGTGCTTTCTGCAGCTCATCTTCAGTCTCACTGATTCTCTCTTCCGCTGCTGTCATCCTACTGTTGAGAGCCCCGATTGTGTTTTTCATTTCATCTACTGAGTTTTTTAAGTGATAATATTTCTCTTTGCATGGTTCTCATTTCTGCTCTCATTTCCTCCCGTAGTTTATTGACTGCCCTTTCAACTGCTTCGTTTATGTTCTCCTGTATTTTTATTGGACATCTGCTCAATTTTTTTGTTGAGCTCCTTAAACATCCTACCAATTTCCTCTCTAATTTCATTGTCAGAGTGATCATGCATATCTGTATTCTTTTTTTGATTCTTCACGGTCAATTCCTTCATCTGTTCTTCGAGCTGGGGATCTGCGTTGTTTTCCCATGGTGTTGTGGTGTTCAGGGATAGATTCCTCTAGTGTACTGTTTCTTTTTTTCTTGAGGGTATTACCTACCCTTGGTGTTGAATTTCCTAGTTTTAGTATTAATAAGCCGCCCACCTGGCCAGCCGCGCACCTAGAGACTCTACCTGGGATGCAGGCAGGCGGGGTGAGAGTTCAAAATGACGGTTTACTTCCGGTTCCTGCTCGGACTTCTGGGGGTTGTAGTTCCACCTTCTGCCGAGACCTGGGGCTCTACCACAGCCCCCAGGCGCCCGCCCGGCCAGCCGCACCCCAGGGACTCTACCTGGGATGCAGGCAGGCGGGGTGAGAGTTCAAAATGACGGTTTACTTCCGGTTCCGCTCGGACTTCTGGGGGTTGTAGTTCCACCTTCTGCCGAGACCTGGGGCTCTACCACAGCCCCAGGCGCCCGCCCGGCCAGCCGCGCACCCCAGAGACTCTACCTAGGATGCAGGCAGGCCGGGGTGAGAGTTCAAAATGACCGACATTCAATATTTCAACAACCCCACTGCTGCTATTACCTTTCCCCCACTATTGTCTCCAATTTTCCCAACCATCCCTAAAAGTATGCCCTGTAGAAGCTCCACAATAATTTATTTTGCATTGCTTATTACCAGTAAATTGCTAACGAATTAATCAAAAAGTATTTCCTTAGAAGAAAATTAGTGTAAATTGTTGTATCACATCATGAAGACATTGAGTCCTTGTATGAGGGATTACTAAGGTGTTGTTATAGTTCTTCTGTGTTTAGGTATTATTATTTGAGATTTGTTGGCTTCTATGTTACATGCCATCCAATCTGTTGTATTATCAGTGTTGTAGATGTTTAGAGATGTCACTCACTCCAGGAAATCCAGAACTTTTTTTTTTTTTTTGAAATCCAGAACTTTTAACTGGGTGGTACAGCTGGAGTTAAAACTGGTTTGTGGCTTTGGGCTATGTACATGACTTCTGGGAACTCTCAGAAGTACAGTGAGGTGGGAAAGGTAGCACATCCCTACTCTGATCAAGTCTGGAGATGCCAGTCACAGGAGCCTATGTATCTGAGTTTCCAGCAGAAAGCATTAATTTCTCACAGATTAATTTCTCTGTGAGGCTGTGATGGAGTCTTGTCAGAGGCATGGTGGTTAGTATGGAAGTGAGTGGCTCCTGGGACTTCGTTAAAGGTGGAAGCTGGCCAGCTCCCTTCTGGAATACCTCAGCTGTTTCACTCAAGAATGGGTGTCTGACTTCTTAAAATATTCAAAAGATAACTCATTGCAACACTATTTACAAAGACTAAAATCTGTAAGCAACCCAAATGCCCAATGATAGATTTGATAAGGAAATGATGGTATACACTGTCTCACTGTCTCACTGTCTTCCTGTTCATCTTGAACTCATGCTTGAGTGGGCACCAGTAGCATCTCCATCTGTCCTGTCTCATGCTATTAGAGCCCAAGGGCATCTGCTTGCTCCAGGAGCATAAAGAGCTTCAAACCATTCCATCAGGTCATGGGAATGAGGTCTATAATTGTTACTGGTATTTGGCATATCAAATACGACATGGGTAGCTTGCCAGGCTCTGCCGTGTGGGTGGCAAACTCTTGTAGTCACCTCTGATCTCCAGCATTTATTGATGAAACGCACAGCTGCAAGTGGCTGCGCGAGCCAGGCTGTGATCAGCTCTTCTGCTGGGTGGAGTTCTGATGAGAGGGAGTCCAGATGTGGGAAATGGCAGTCCTCATGGTGTATGGGTTTCTCTGGCTTCTTGCGAGGCTTTGCTGGGGTGGCGGGCCGGGCTAGAACCTGCTATCCCTCCTGGGTGCCTCGTGAGTGGCTGGACACTGGGAGAGCTGGTAGCAGCTCTGCCCCATGTCTGTGAGTCTCTGGATCAGCATACCTGGGCCAGACTTGAAAAAGACTGCTACAGGGTGGGTCTCAATGAGCTGGACTGTGATCAGCTCTTCTGCTGGGTGGAGTTCTGAGAAGAGAGTCCGGATGTGGAAAATGGTGGCCCTCATGGAGTGGGGGGGTCATCTGGCTTCTTGTGAGGCTCTGCTGGGGTGGCGGGGCAGGGCTAGAACCTGCCATCCCTCCTGGGCGCCTCGTAAGCGGCTGGGCACTGCAGCAGCTCTGCCCCATGTCTGTGAGTCTCTGGATCAGCATACTTGGGCCGGACTTGAAGAAGACTGCTGCAGGTTGGGTCTCGATGAACCAGGCTGTGATCAGCTATGAGCTGTGATCAGCTATGCATACCATCACCCTCAGATGGTATGCACTATGGTATATAAATATAGATAACAGACTGCTGAACTATAGGAAAGATGGTATCTGCTCTTTGGCTGCACTTGAATAAAAATAGAGGGTGTTCAGATGTTCAGAGGAAGGAGGACATGCAAGGTGGTCTTCAATTCGACACACAACGAAACAAAAGACAGGATAAATAACAAATGGTAACAAACTTCTGACTATGACCTTAAAACTGAGATTGCCAAGAAAGGGTGAGCATAGCAGGGTGGGGGTAAAGAAGTCACAGACAAGAAGCTACATAAAGATCGTGATGGCAGGGCTTTGTCAAAATTTTAGTGGTGGTGTGTAACTTTGTACAACCAAAAGCAAAAGTAGTAACACTATTGTAAAGTATTATATGATTATTATGCTACAGTATAATTAAGACAAATAAAAATACGGGGTTCAAGAGAAAAAAATCGGTGTCAGAATTTCTTTTTTAGTTAGCTGATCTCTTTTGAGATTTACTTGTGTCTCTAGGGGAAGACCATAGGTGAGCCTACATGGTGGCTGTGGTGGTTAGTGGCATCATTTTTCTAATGCTTCTTCCTTTAAAGATAATTTTCTTCCTTTAAAGATAAAGTGGCATCATTTTTCTAATGCTTCTTCCTTTAAAGATAAAGATCTGCTTTATGAGAAATTAAATATTTATAGTTGTTTATTGTAAAACATGAGCAATAACTAAAATGTTCAACAATTTATATTAAGTATATGTAGTATTCTTGTTAGTAGGTAGGCTCTGTATCCCACCTGCATGGCAGAGCCTGGCAGGCTAGCCGTGACATATTCGATATGCCAAAAACAGTAACAATAATGGACCTCGTTCCCATGACCTGACCAAATGGTTTGATGCTCTTCGTGTTCCTGGAGCGTGCAGATGCCCTAGGGCTACACTAGCACATGACAGGGATGAATGGAGACATTACTGGTGCCCGTTTAAGCAAATCTATGATCAATGGGAAGACAAGTGATACAAGTGAGTGATATGTAGTATTAGCCATGGCAGAGCCTGGCAAGCTACCTGTGATGTATTTGATATGACAAAAACAGTAACAGTAAAGGACCGCATTCCCAATGAATGGAGATGTTACTGGGACCCGCTCGAGCAAATCGATGATGAACGGGAAGTCAGTGATACAGTGATACAGTGATAGTAATTATGGTTTCTAAAATTTTTTTGTTCTGTTTTTTTTTAAAACAATTTTTTATTGTACCACCATGCGATATACAAAAATGTTCATGATTGGGTTTCAGTCATACGTTGTTCTAGCACCTATCCCTCCACCAGTGCCCTACTCCCACCACAAATGGCCCCCAAATCCCTCCCCCTACCCCAGCCTGACTCTATAGTAGACACTTTTCCTTTTCTTCTGTATCTGTCTCTCTCTGACTCTCTGTCTCTCTCTCTGTCTCTGTCTCTCTCTTCTCTACACATTGTGGCTTTGCCTATAGACATTTAGGGATTAGCATGTAAATCCCTTTGACTACATTCAATGCTCAGTTCTAGTCTGGCATTACCATTTCCCACAATTAGTAGACCGCTGATATATATATATATGTATATTCATTAATGGGATATATGTACCATTATATTCAATATTTATATTCATTAATGGGATATATATGGTACACATATACATATATATCCCATTAATGAATGCAGTCATCCTATATCTGTCCATTTCCTTCTAATTTCATTCAGCATGATAATCTCCATGTCCATCCATTTGCATGTAAATTTTCATGACTTCATCTTTTCTGACAGTTGCATAGTATTCCAATGTAGATGTAGTATGCATCTATATTGTGTAGATGTACCATCATTTCTTTAGTCAGTCTTCTATTCTTCGGCATTTATGGTTGTTTCCAGATTCTGGCTATCGTGAATAGAGCTGCGATGAATACAGAAGTGCAGATAGTGTTTCTGCTGTGTGGTTTTGGGTCTCAGGGTATATTCCCAGGAGTGGTATTGCTGGGTCAAAGGGGAGCTCTATTTATAAAATAATCTTCATATCCTGAGTTGTTTATTTTAAATATTGGACAGTAATTACTTTTATTAATAAAAATAGTAATATTTTCATTTAACAAAAGATATATCCCTCTATTTTTGTAAATTCAATTCTTAGACCAATTTTCAAGTTTTAAATCCTGTGGCCCTTTGTTATTCTCTTGCCATGTTTCTTTATAGCCCACATATGAGAGAGCCCTCTGTAGATGTCCTTATCATTTTTACTAATTTAACTTAATGTTATATTACCCAGATCAGTACATGTGGCAGCAAATTTTATCATTTTGTCTTTTCTAATAGCCAAGTAGTATTCCATTGTGCATATAGGCCAGAGTTTCTTTATTTGGTCACCTATTGGACAATTGGGTTGCTTCCAAGTTTTACTGTTGTGAATAGTGCTTCTATATATATAGCAGCACAATTTTTTCTTGGTCCATGAAGTTGGGTGTCATTCCTTCAAATCTGAATGGAGAGTGTAGCTGGCTAAAGTGTTCTTGGTGAGGCCTTCAATTCATTGAGTTTTTTCACTGTATCCCATCACCGTCTTCAGGCTCAGAGGGTTTTCTGATAAGTCTGCTGTAAATCTAAGGGGCACTCCTTTGTATGAAATTTCTTTCTTTGATCTTGCTGCTTGTAGTATTGTGTATCTATGACATTCATTGTTCTGATTAAGATATGTCTTGAAGTCTTTTTTATTAGGGTCTCTTTTAGCTGGTACCCTTCCAGATTTCTTTTTTGGGTAGAGTTTTTGGGTCCCGGTAGGGTAGATTTCAAATACTTAATTGCTGGGTTATATGGAAGTTCAATATTCAGCTTTTGAGAAGTGTCTATATTGTTTTCCCAAAAGGTTGAACCAGTCAACATTCCTATCATCTTAGGATCAGGATTCCATTTCTCCCAAATATACACATCACTGGTTGTTTTTGTTCCTTTTTGATATGTGAAGCATGAATTTAAGACTCTGAAGAAGAATCCTGCTCCTCGAGGTGTTGCAGGTGTGGCTGCGGTGCCTGGCTGCATAGGCTGGTTGCAGACACAAGACAGGCTTGTCTATGCCCAGGGCTCTGCCCCGTGGGCCCTGGATGGTTGATGGTCTGATACAGAAAAAGACTGGGCCCCCTAGGATGAACCTAGAGCCATGGCAGAGCCTGGTAAACTACTGTGGTGTATTTAATATGCCAAAAATAGTAACAATAATGGATCTAATTCTCAACGAATGGAGACTTTACTGGTGCCCACTCGAGGAAATCGATGAATAACAGGAAGACAGGTGACAAGCAATAAGTGAAGAAGAATAAAAGACAATCAAAGAAGGACTGGAGCATTAGTACAATGAATAGGGTGCTAGCCTTGCATGTGGTCAAACGAGTTTGATCTCCAGCATTGAATATGGTCCTTGAAACACCACCAGGAGTGATTCCTGAGTGCAGATCCAGAAGTAATCTCTAAGCATTGCCAGGTGTACCCTCAAACAAAACAAAATAGACAAACAGAAAGGATAAGAAAAAATGAGAGAACACAAAGGGAAAATCTAGAAAAATAAAACCAGTGAAGAGGCTGAAATCAGTCATAAAGTTTATTCTGAAGTTTTTTTCAAGACAATAAAAAGGAAATATTTTTCACATCCGGACTTCCCTCTCTTAGAACTCCACCCAGCGACAGCCTATCACAGCCCACCCTGCAGCAGTTTTTTTTTTCAATCCGGCCCAGGTATGCTGAACCAGAGACTTACAGACATGGGGCAGAGCTGCTACTTGCTCTCCCTGTGCCCAGCTGCTCACGAGGCGCCCGGGAGGCATGGCGGGTTCTAGCCCTGGCTCACCACCTCAGCAGAGCTGCACAACAAGCCAGATGATTCCTCCACTCCATCGGTCCACCATTTTCCACATCTGGACTTCCCTCTCGTCAGAACTCCACCCAGTGACAGCCTATCATAGCCTGTCTCTCGGCCTCTTGCAGCCGTGCTGTTCATCTATAAATGCTATATTTAGAGGTGACTACAAGGGTATGCCACCTGCATGGCAAGCCTGGCAAGCTGCCCTGTTTTATTTGATATGCCAAATACCAGTAACCATTATATTAGTTCATTCCCATGACTAATAATGGTTTGAGGCTCTTTATGTTCCTGGAGGCGAACCTAATATAATGGTTTGAGGCTCTTTATGTTCCTGGAGCGAATAGATGCCCTTGGGCTCTACTAGCATGAGACAGGACATATGGAGATATTACTGGTGCCTGCTCTAGGAAATAGATGATCAACGGGAGGATAGTGATAGTGAAAAAGGAAATATACAAATTTTTTTTTTAAATCAGAACTTTCTAATAAAAGAAAGAATATCATTATAAGAAAACTTTGGTTGTTCTGAACTGTAATATTTTGTGATACTAAAAACAATAATACTTGAAAGCCAATGACCAGGGTCCTGGGATGGCTCAGTGACTAAATTTACCTGCCTTGTAAGTGCGTGGCTGAGAGTCCAATGTCTGGAGCCTTCACAAGTGCCAAGCCACAGAGTATGCGCTTGCTGACACATGGCCTGCTGCGTGCAAGCGTAAGATGATGCAACCTCTTGACAGACATGACAACTAAAATGTGCATGATGGGAATGATAGGACTCCTTCAGGAAGCAGAAGTCAAAAAGATACTGGGGAAGATCAAGTGACTGCTAGAAACTAGATAAATCCTGGCCTTCTGAATTGCAACTAGTGGGCCAGAGCGATAGTACAGAAGGGGTGATAGGTTTGCTTTGCACTTGCGGATCCAGGTTTGATTCTTCCGCATCCCATATGGTCCCCCTACCATCTCCAGGAGTAGTTCCTGAGTGCAGAGACAGCGTAACCTCCGAGTATTGCAGGGTGTGAGGCCAAAAAAAAAAAAATGCAACTAGTGAGGAAGACAGGAACCTTAAACACAATGGGGACCATTGTATCTTCTGTGCTCACCACAGAGTACAGTATTACCAGTGTCTCTTTAGCTCCCCTCTTGTATCAGAGTGTTAGTATTGTCCTTCGACTTTCCAATGAACAAAGTCTTTCATGCCAGTCTCTTAATGAGATCGCAAAACAAATGTTCATGTCCCCAAATTTGACTCTCTGATTTCTCCCAGTTTTCCTTCTCACTTAATCTAAAGACTAATTATAGCTGCTTTAATCAAGATAAGGCCGAAATTGCTTGAATGATTGTCTTTCCTCATTCTTTGCTCTATTTCTTTTACTCTCATCAGCAGTGAATGAAGACCTTCCTCCCCCAACCACATCCACACTGACACTGATTTTTTTTAATGTGTGAAAAAATCACTTGTGTGAGGTGATATCTCCTTGTTGTTGCAAGGTAGATTTAGAAAACTACTCCAAGCTATATACATTTTTATTTCTAGAATACAAATATTTCTAGAAAATAATGAATCTTTATCCACTTTTTGTCAATAAAAGTAAATACGAGGGCCAGTAAAATAGCTCAAAGGTCTGGAGTAAATGCCTAGTATGTTGGAAACCTTGACTTGATCTGTGTCACCACATGGCATCCCCAAGCACCACCAGGTTCTGAGTGAAGAGTATTTCCTGAACACTGAAAAGTGTGTCCCTAAAACAAAAGTAAAAAACAAAGTTTTCCTGAGCTCAGTATATTTTGAAGTAATGAATTACAAAGAGTTCTACTTAGAAATAATTTTATCTTCCATGATTAAAATGATTAAATCTTCTATTTAGAAAGATTCTTTCCAACATTTCTATTTTTACATTTTGAAAAGGGAGAGTAAAGGATAATAGTAAAAATTTAGAAGTTCAAATGCAATATTTTGGAACCATGAATAATCAGAGAGAAGTTTTATGTATAGTAATTTAGTTGCTGGGTTAGCTTATTGTTTATAATAGTATATAATTCTATTTCTACCAAGACATTGGCAGATAAGTAGCAGCAAAATAGCAACAATATAAAACTGTCACTTGGTGGAGCTAGAATACTATGAAATTTCAATATACTCTTTCAGCATACTTCTTGGGAAAATGGTGTGATAACAATATTTAAAATTAATATCCCAAATTGTCAAGTAGTGGTACACATAGCATTTGAAGAAATCCACTTCTATGACTTTCTTCACTCTTTTTCTGAAATTTAAGTAGACAATGATAAAGAAAATCTTACTGGGATAAAGGTAGTTTGTTGCTGTCAATAATATAGTATTTTCATTAAGTTGAATTTAGCAGTATATTCCCCCACTCATGAATTAGTTAAATAGCCTTATATTTTATTGATTCAATGACACCTTAGCACATTCAATGACACTTTAGCACATTCCCTGTGGTACCTAATACCCCATGATCATTCTGGTTGTTGTGATAATTACCAGAAATATCAAGAAAAATGTATAGATAGCTGATGAATGCCCAGAATAAGAATGCCCAGTAGATCTTACAGAAATCTTTTTGTTAGATACTAGCCTTTGGGATTCTTGGCACGGAGGTTGTAGGGTCATTACAAATATTGGTCAAAACCTATAAACATAAAATTTTAGGGTAACCACTAAATAAGGATACTATATATTTGGGAAAATCATCCCTCAAATAAATTTAATTCTTAAAATATTCTGGAATGAGAGAAATCGTAAGACTTCATCCTTGCATGTACTCAACCTAAGTTTGATCCCATACATGGTCCCCTGAGCACTTCCAGGAGTGATCTCAGAGCTCAAAGCTAGCTGTAAACCTTGAGTGCAGTTGCATATGGCCCCAATTTTTTTGGGGGGATATCCAAGATTTTTTACTTTGGTCTTCCCAAAACTAAAAAAAAGTCAAATTTATTATAATTATATGTGGGTAGACATAATTTTGTTCCTTTGTCAAACTGTCCTCTGAGGTAGTGTCTATAATAAATGAGTATAGATTGAGAAATAATGACAATATATTTGCAGACTTAATTCTTAGGAAAAATAATTTCATATCTTCACTATATGATGAAAATTATGGATCATTATAATAACGTGAAAAAGTATTAGAGGGTATTAAGATTTCTTAGTTCAGCTCACTTCTGATATTCTCATACCTGTATTTTTTTTCCTTTTCATAGAAGAGTTAGTTGTTTTCTTGTGAGAAAAATTTCATTTGACTCTGCAGGTGACTGTGAGGAAAATGTGGAAAAAAGAACAGTTAGCTTTGATTATGTGTTATTGTCCTGGTAGCTCCTTTTTTTTTTTTTTTTTTGGAAGTGCTCTTGAAGCCCTATACTGTTTAGGGCCCTTGGATATAAGGGGACATAAGTTTACAAATTCAAAGCTAGATAGAAAACATTTCAGAAAACCTGAAAAAGAAACAAGATATAAAAAATACAAAGAAATAAAATTTATATTGGATAACATACCTCTATCAAAATTTTCCACAGCCTAGAATCTAGTTCCAAATATTTTTGATCTTATTTCTTCTCCACTACCAATATAATTCTAGTGCTAGATACTGTGCACAGGTTTATACCTTTGTATGATTTCTGTTTTTATCTTGGCAAAAATGGTGTTAAATAATTCACAGTAGTGGACAGTATATATATTTTGGAATGCAATAGTGTAACAGAAAATGCAGTAATAATTATGTTTATTATTTTGTTTTGTGACTATAAGCTATGTAAATTTCTCCCATAAACTCAAATTCAATGCATCTCCAAATCATTATTCTAGGGTCCTGTAAAAAACTCATGCAAATAAGGAATCCTGAATTGTAACTTTCACTAGCTCTACAGTAACTCTACTTAAAAAAATATTCAGTAATAATACTCTCCATTTGGTTACAATTGTCATTGTTGCCCAGGTGACAGTGCAGTGGGTAGGACATAGGCCTTGTATGCAGCCTACTTGGGTTTGATCCCTGACACCACATACGGTCCTCTAAGTTATTTTAGGAATGATCCCTGAATTCAGATCTAGGAGAACATGAGCATGTTTGGTGTGACCCCAAAACAAACAAACAAATGAACAAAAAAATTGTCATTGATTTTAGAGTGATTAAAGTTTTGGGAACCACTAATGCTAATGATGCAAATCATAGTTGTTTTTCTTTTCCTCTTCTCGTTTACTGTCATTCATTCTATACATAGGCCATTAGAAACTATCATTTAAATTTAGCATAAAAGTGGCCTGAGTGATGGTACAGCGGGTGGACCCCAAACCAACAAAATAGAACAAAACACCCACCCAAAAAAACAAAACAAAACAAAACTAAACAAAATAAAACAAATCAAAATAAAACAAAACAAATATACACTAAAAAATTATCTCGTTTTTTAATTTTTTTTAAGTTATCTGGGTTTCCCAAATAACTTTAGCATAAAAGGGAGTCAGAAGATAGTACAGTTTGGGAACCTGTACTCCCCTCATCCTGCCCCTCAAAAGTTTGCTGAAAAGGTATAGATATTTTCTTATTATGTAATTCATATTATCAATCTATCAGAAACATCTACAACTTAGTAGTAAGACAATTTGTTATTTCATGGATCATATTCACATTGTTGAAAGGTTCTCTTATTTAGTGTTCAAATGAAATAATCTAAACTAAACATCAATATAACGTTATATTAAATAGAAAATTTGAAAATTATTATCAACTTTCTATTTTTATTATTGTTTTTTCCTTTTCTTCAATTGAATCTCCATGTGATAGACCATTACAAAGCTGTTCATGATTGGGTTTCACTCATACAGTGTTCCAACTGTATGACTGAAACCCAATCATGTTTCATGGGTTTCACTATCCTTCCACCAGTGCACATTTCCCAACACCAGTGTGCCCTGTTTTGTCCTTCTGTCCCAACCTGCCTCAGTGTCAGGTACTTTTCTTCTCTCTTTCCTTTTTTATGCATTGTGGTTTTCAATACAGACACTGAAGGATTAACATGCATATCCCTTTTCCTACCTTTACCTACTTTGAATACTTAGTTCAAATCTACGTTATTAATTCTGTTACTGTCAAACTGGCCCCTTCTTTATCTTACCACCCTCCACTCCTCTTACACATGTGGTAGATTCCAACCATTGACATGTCCTCCTGGCTCCTGTTTTAACTGTCCTAGATATTAATCTCATACTATTTTTATATCCCACAAATTAATGTAGTTATTTTTATATCTGTTCTCCTTCTGACTGATTTCACTCAACATGTTCCTCTCCATGTCTATCTGTTTACAGACAAATTTTAAGACTTCATTTTTTTTCTAACAACTGCATAGTATTCCATTGTATACATGTACCATAGTTTGTTTATTCAGTCATCTGTTCTCGGGCACTCAGGTTGTTTCTAGATTCTGGCTATTATGAATAGTGCTGCAAGGAGCATAGAACTGCAGATGGTGTTTCTGCTGTGTATTTTTGCCCCCCAAGGTATATTCCCAGGAGTGGTATTGCTGAGCGAAATGGGAACTCAATTTCTAGTTTTTGCAGGAATGTACATATTGTTTTCCAAAAAGGCTGTACAAGTTGACATTCCCACCAAAAATGAATGAGAATCCTTTTTTCCCTGTGTTTGCATCAGCATCGATTGTACTTGTTCTTTTGATTGTGTGCCAGTCTCTGTGACATGAGATGATATCTTTTTTAAAAATTTTTTATTTATTTATTTTTTATTTTTTTAAAGAATTTTTATTATACCACCGTGAGACATACAATTACAAAGGTGTTCATAATTGGTTCTTGGTAATACAGTATTCCAGCACCTATCCTTCCACCAGTGCCCCATTCCCACCACCAATGTACCCCACCCTATCCCGCCCACCTCCCAGGCTGCTTCAATAGCAGGTAGCTCCGTTTCCTCTCTTTCTCTCTCTGTCTCTTTCTCTCTGTCTCTGAATGAGATGATATCTTACTGTTGTTTTGATTTGCATCTCCCAATGATTAGTGATGATGAGCATCTTTTTCATAAGCCTTTGGCCATTTCAATTTCTTCTTTGAGGAAGTTTCTGTTCATTTTTTCTCCCCATTTTTTGATGGGGTTGAATGTTTTTTCCTGTCAATTTCTACCAGTTCCATATATTTCTTAAATATTATCCCCTATCAGATTGGTATTGGGTAAATATTCTTTCCCAATCTGTGGGCTGTCTTTGTATCTTGGTCACCATTTCTTTTGAGGTGCAGAAGCTTCTTAGTTTCATGTAGTCCCATTTATCATTGCTTTCACCTGCTTGGTCAGTGGTGTTTCATCTTTGAAGATGCCTTTAGCTTCAACGTTGTGGAGGATTTTGCCTATGTTTTCTTCAATGTACCTTATGGATTCAGGTCTGATGTTGAGATCTTTAATCTATTTTATCTGTCTTTTGTGCATGGCATTAGAAAGAGGTTTGATTTCATTTTTTTATATGTAGCTGCCCAGTTTTCCCAGCACCACTGTTGGCTCATACCCAACTTGCTAGCCCTGGATTTTTGTATTGCTGATGAGGGATTGTTTTTCTCCTTCCTATAAATGTTTTGCATATGCTTATGTTAAGGGATTTCATCCTGGCTTCGAAATGGGACAACTATGTTTTGAGAGAAATGAAATAAGATGAGCTGTGGATTGTTGTGCAGCTGGAGCAGAGTGCTTAGGACTGTTGCCTTGCATTCTGAGGTTTTTGGTGCTAGGACTCTGAGGGACTATATGATCAATCTGGCAAGGGAAGTTAGTCTGGGTCATATGGCATGTTTCTCCCCAGGAAAGGTCACCCTATAAATTTAATTTTGGGTATAGATAAATTCCTGTCTCTCTTACTGTATACAGCAATGACTAGAAATATTATTGAAATGATCAATTACTGGCCAAGGAGAGAGAAAACAATGTTCTGCCCTGTAGCACTGGGAAACAGGAGTGTTGCCCCCTGAGGATTTTCCACTAGTAATCAAGGAAGCCTGGTCTTACATCATTGTTTTGGGCAAAAGAGCCTTTTACCTTTATTAATGCTGTGATCTCAACCTCTGTATAGGATTGATCTCTAGTGCTTTGGAGTCAGTGTGTGTTGGTGTGGAGTGAGTTGGAGTAGGGAATGTGTGGAATTAAAGTCTTGGATTTTTTTATACTGGTGCCTGTGCTTCTTTGTTGGCCAAAGGGAATGGTAGTCAGCCCTAAATATGGCTAGGGAGCCCTATGGACCCCAATACTGTTGGGGACCCCAAACAGCCCCAACATCTTTAATTTAATTTTTTTTTAGAAAATCCAAGGCTGTTTTCATAACTACTGCTTTGTAGTGCAATTTGAAGTTGGGGAAGATGATGTCTCCTATCTTCTTTATCCTAAGGATTGTTGTAACTGTTTGTGGTGGTTTATTGTTCCACATGAATTTCTGAAATGTTTGATCAATTTCTTTGAAAAATGTCATGGGTATCCTTATAAAAGACCACATTGAATCTGTTTTAATGCTTTGGGGAGTATTGTCATTTTGACAATGTTAATTCTACCAATCCATGAGCAGGGGATGTATCTCCTTTCCATTTCCTCATGTTCTCTTTTATTTCTTGAAGTAGCATTTTGTAGTATTCTTTGTATAAGTCCTTTAAACCCCTAATTAATCTGATTTCTAGGTACTTTATTTTCTGAGGCACAATTGTGAACAGGATTGTTTTTTAATATCCCGTGTCATATTTGATGCCAAATACCAGTAACAATTATAGATCTCATTCCCATGACCTGATGGAATGGTTTGAGGCTCTTTATGTTCTTGGAGCAAGCAGATGCCCTTGGGACAGCACATATGGAGCATGAGACAGCACATATGGAGATGTTACTGGTGCCCGCTCCAGCAAATCAATGATGAACGGGAAGATAGTGACACAGTGATTTTCTTCTTTTTTGTTATTTGCATATAGGAAAACCATGGATTTTTGGTATTGATTTTATAACCTGGCACTGTACTATACAGATTTATTATTTCTAGGAGCTTTTTGGTAGATAATTTAGGGTTCTCTAAGTATAGTATCATGCCATCTGCAAGTCATAGCTAGACTTCATTTTTACTTTATGGATGCCTTATTATCTTTTTCTTGCCTAATTGCTATGGCAAGTACTTCCAGCATTATATTGAATAGAAATAGTAAGAGGGGGCAACCTTGTCTTGTCCCATTCTTATAAGGAAGGCTTTTAGTTTTTTCCCCATTGGAAATAATGCTTGCTGTGGGCTTGTGGTAGATGGCTTTAACTTATATTGAGGAAAGTTCCTTCAATATTCATTTTTGGGAGGGTTTTTTTTTCATCAACAGGTGCTGAATCTTGTCAAATGCTTTCTCTGCATCTATTGATATGATCATATAGTTTTTATTTTTCTTTTACTGATATGGCATATTATGTTAATTGACTTGTGAATGTTAGACTATCCTTGAATCACCAGGATAAATCCTTCTTGGTCACAGTGTATGATCTTTTTATGAGTTGTTGAATTCTATTTGCTAGTATTTTGTTGAAGATCTTTGCATCTGTGTTTGTCAGGGATATCATTCTGTAATTTTCTTTTTTGTAATGTCTCTGTCTTCTTTTGTTATCAATGTGATATGTGCCTGATAGAAACTGTTTGGGAGTGTTTCTGTTTGTTCAGTTTCCTGGAAAGTCTTAAAAAAGGGCTGGCAATAGGTCCTCTTTAAGGGTTTGGAAGGATTCACCAGTGAATCAATCTGGACCTGGGCTTTTGGGGAAGACTTTTGATTACCATTCCAATTTCCTCCATAATGGTAGGTTTGTTCAAGTATTCCAAATCTTCTTGGTTTAGCCTCTCGAGGTTGTAAGAATCTAGGATTAAATAGAAGTTTTATTTTGTGTGGTTGTTTAGGGAATCAATAATTTTTTTGGGGAATCAAGATTTAGATTCTTTATATACAACTCAGTGCATACTCGGTCCTTTGTTGAACCTTCAAGTAATAGTTCTTAAGCAATAGTCAGCATTTACTGGGTGCTTGTTGAGCACAAAACAAGGGAAGCTTGTTTTGTCTATTTATTATTCCAAGCAATTCTATGAGGTAGGTGCTATTATACAATTGATGAAACTGAAACTTAAAGAGTTTAAATGACCAGCTTAGGTTTATGTAATTTATGAAATGTTAAGCAGACATGGTATTTTGAACAGAGATTTTCAAAAGTGTATCTTGGGGTATGGTCATAGAAGGAGTATGAAACTTGTAGCTAGCCATTTAATAACTTTGAAAAGAGACAAGGCTTAAATTTGAGAGAGTATAGCATAAGAAAAGGGTATTGAAGGCCAGGCATTAGAGTCAGACAGTGTGGGTTTGGCTGCTGACTCCTTCCTTTCCTGGATGGTTGTTTCTTGGCAAGTTGCTTCACTTTCTGTGTCTCAATTTTCCCTTCTGTTCAAGAGGATCACATGATTACGATGTAATGTGCAATTTTAATATAATTTTGTGAGTAATTGTAATCACATTGTAATTGCTCCTGTAATTATAATGTAATAATAAAAATAGTGTAGTTATTTAATGAGGTAGTACTTAACATTGAAACCATTCAATCCATTGAAGCCTGGATATTAGTCCCTGATAAAAGGTATAAACCATTATGTGTGTGTACATATATACATTATATACACATGCACACACAATTATATGTGTGTATGTATATGTGTATATATGTACAATTATAGATACATTCATATATATTCATATATATATTCATTTGTTCTTTAAAATAAAGTATGGGCATGTGCAATGCTAAGTAGGTGGTATAAAAGAAATATCTTTAAATGGAACAGTGTGCTAACAATTGTTGAGGGTACTAATGCCAACCTAGAACTGAGCATTAAATAGAGGCAAAAAGATACACATGACAACCCTTTAAAGTATGTTCTGTAATCCATAGTCTGGAGGGAAGGAAAAGAGACAGAGAGAGAAATGGAAAGAAATAAAGAACCTGCCATGGAGCAGGGCTGGGGGAGGGGGAGGGAACCCGGGATGTTGGTGGTGGGAGATGGGCACTGGTGGCGGGATGGGTGCTGCAACACTGTTTGACCAAAACCCAAATATGAACTTTTTAATTGTATATCTTTGTAATTTTAAAAATAAAAAATTAAAAAAATATCTTTATATTATCTTACTTCTCTAATACACATATTATTTGGTAAGGAGCCTTTAGGCATATTGGAGAATGTATTCATGGCCATATTATAACAATATAAAAATACATTCTAATTTAAAAAATGAAAACACTTCTGAGGAAAATAAAATATTAAAAGTT
This sequence comes from Cryptotis parvus, assembly GCA_021461705.1. Taxonomy (NCBI): domain Eukaryota; kingdom Metazoa; phylum Chordata; class Mammalia; order Eulipotyphla; family Soricidae; genus Cryptotis; species Cryptotis parvus. The sequence goes on along the minus strand of JAJIBD010024944.1, from coordinate 15,222 downwards.
TATATTGTATTTATAGTTTACTTTGATTTAAAGGATATTGCCATTATGTAGAAAAATTTCTAGTCAAGGTATGTTCCTGTAGATGTTATGACTTTTCAAAGCTAATCTACTATTTATGTTATAAAATTATTAACATGTTGTAGTTCAGCAAAAACAGTAATATAACATAATGAGAAAAGTCACATCTCTGCTCCTGATACTCTTAATAAAACACATTATTCAATTTTTATTCAATTTAACTGCAAATAACTATATTGAAAACTTTGCCACAGGGTACATTTCTATTTTAGGGTGACAGAAAAATAACTCCCAAGGAATTTCAGAAGTGAGAAGCAAAATATAAATTGTGTTGTAGATGGAAAAACATAAAAGATTCTGGTATGTATGAGGAACTGTATTTCCCAGAGGAGTAAACATTAATGGCTTTAATTAGATTATAATTGCTCATGCAAGTAAATTTTTGTATGAGCTAAAAATACCTGACAAAGCATCATGAGCAAGCCTTTCTGTCATGCTTCGGATGGATGAATGGAAATGCTATTTAGGGATGGAGCATTCCTTAGATGTAAACCAAGCCCTTAATCAGTGCCAACATGATGGAAAGCCAGTGTTATAATTGCATCATGTACTATTTGATCTTGGCACTTTTGCATCATGTTTAGGACAACAGGATTGTGTTATGGAAGACTCCAGGAGGGTAGTTCTTATATCTTCTATTTCACTAACAATCTAAAAATAAATTAGAATGTCTTTTTTTTAAAGCTTCTTTTTATATTTCTCTCTCTCTCTCTCTCTACACACACACACACCTGGCAATGCTCAGGGGTTACTCCTAGCTCTTCACTCAGGAATTACTCATGGCAGTGTTCGGGAAACCATGTGGGATGCCAAGGATCAAATGTGCATGGCAAACACCCTACCCACTGGATTATTGCTCCAGCACCTATTTTTCCTCTTTTTTGCTTACACAAAAGGTAATGATGCATAGACATAGACAATGAGCCTATGATAATGTTTAAAGATTTAAACATTATCATATTTGAGATCGGATTCAGGGATTTCCTTTCATTTCTTGAACACAGTATCGGGATCTATATTTATTTCATCAGTTATTCTTGGTCTGAGAGATTAGTTGATTTGATTTATATCTTCTTTATGAAGCCATGTTTTGTGACCTAGCATGTGGTCTGCCTTGGAGCCTGATCCAGGTGCACTGGAAAAGAATGTGTACTCTATTTTTTTTCTTTTTTGGGTCACACCCAAGCTATGCTCAGGGGTTACGCCTGGCTGTGTACTCAGGAATTATTTCTGGTGGTACTGGGGGTGGAACCATATGGGAAATCGGTGATCGAACCCAAGTTAGCTGTGTGCAAGGCAAACCCCCAACTACTGTATTGTCGCTCCAGCCCAGAATGGTTTTAAAAACAGCTGCTTATTTTTTTTTGTTCCTAATACATGTTTTGGAGGGGGCACCTACCCCAAACTGCTGCTCAGGCGTTACTCCTGGCTCTTCACTTAGGAATTACTTCTGCAGTTTCCAGGGACCATATGGGAACCCTGGTCAGCTAGTGCCAGGCAAGTACCTAATCCACTGTATGGTATCTCCACACCCAATTTTTTTAGTGTTTTTTCTTGCTTTTTCACTTTATTTAAATACTGTGATTTACAAAGTACAAAATTTTTCACAGTACAGTTGTTATAAGTGTTCATCATTCAACACCAATCCCACCATCAGTGTAACCCAAATGCTACCAAGAAACCTCATCTCCCACCCATCCCCCCATCCACATGCCTGCTCCATTAGCCAGCACTAATTATGCTGCATATTACAATATATACACAGGAATGGTATTGATAAAGCCATGGTATTGATATAGTCTTTTTCAAGACTCATTTTTTTTAAAGAGGAAAAAAAGTACCTTGGTTCAGGTGAATTTGGATTTTAAGGATTATGTTTTTTGATCACTGTGTTAGTCTAGGTCTAAGATCAACACTTTGCATAATGGTTTTATTGGGATTTTGTAATGAATATGTATGTCATCAGATTTATCTTGTTTTCTATGTTGAGTCACATTGTTGGAATACACTTTCAGAACCAAATAATTTGTTGGGATACACTTTCAGAGCCAAATATTCATCTTCAATGCAAGTCAGTAAATGTAAATCAATTCAATAAGGCAGGTGAAGAGGGGAGGTGGTGCACTGGAGAGGGGAGGTGGTGTACTGGAAAAGGGAGTTGGTGCACTGGAGAGGGAGGTGGTGCACTGGAGAGGGGAGGTGGTGCACTGGAGAGGGGAGGTGGTGCCCTGGAGAGGGGAGGTAGTGCCCTGGAGAGGGAGGTGGTGCACTGGAGAGGGAGGTGGTGTACTGGAAAGGGAGTTGGTGCACTGGAGAGGGGAGATGGTGCACTGGATAGGGGAGGTGGTACCCTGGAGAGGGGAGGTGGTGCACTGGAGAGGGAGGTGGTGCCCTGGAGAGGGGAGGTAGTGCCCTGGAGAGGGGAGATGGTGCACTGGAGAGGGAGGTGGTGCACTGGAGAGGGGAGGTGGTGCACTGGAGAAGGGTGGTGGTGCACTGGAGAGGGAGATGGTGCACTGGAAAGGGAGGTGGTATACTGGAGAAGGATGGTGGTATACTGAGAGGGGAGGTGGTATACTGGAGAAGGGTGGTGGTGCACTGGAGAGGGGAGGTGGTGCACTGGAGAGGAGAGGTGGTGCACTGGAGAGGGGAGGTGGTATACTGGAGAGGGATGGTGGTGCACTGAGAGGGGAGGTGGTGCACTGGAGAAGGGTGGTGGTGCCCTGGAGGGGAGATGGTGCACTGGAGAGGGGAGGTGGTCGACTGAGAGGGGAGGTGGTGGACTGAGAGGAGTGGTGGGGTACTAGAGTTGCACCCTTTATTTGACAGAACAGCAGACTCTCAGATACACTGAATGTATGCCCATTGTGACCACAACATAGGTAGAAAAGATGCTACAATTATTTTTTAATGTAAATTATGATAGTTAAATGTTAAAGATTTAGAAGAAAAGTTTCATTAATCAGTTATACCAGATTCTGATACCCTTTTATGACATACCCTTTTATGATTCTGATACCCATTTATGATATACGGATAAGGAATTTGTTTACAGAAAAAAAAAGTCCGTAGGGCTGAGTGATACTGCTGATAGGAGGCTTGCTTGACACTCAACTCGACAAGGTTAAATCCTTGGCATCTTCTGTGGTCTCCCAAACACTGTCGGAAGTAATTCCTGAGTTGCACAGCTAGGAGAAACTCCTGGGCATTGTTGGGTGTGGCTCAAAGACAAAGACCAAAATACCGTGTGTTAAGCGCACTTGTAGATAAGCTCTTCAAATAAATACATTGTTCTAAGGTTCTACTATATATTTCACTTCCAGGTATTTTCTAAAATTAGTGCAACTGTGCTTTAGCTGCATATGTTTTTGTATAACTAATAGTACTGCATGGCAGTGAGAACAACATAAAGAGGAAAGCTAAGTGAGAAATTTGGCTGTATTGATGAATATATGCCTCTCCTGTTTATTTAAACCTTCCGGTGGCCAGACTGCTGGGTGAATTAATGAATGGATAGGGGAGTTTTGATTTAATAGCACAAAATTTCATTGTCAACTCTGTTTCTAACTCCAGGTGCCCCTTGGGCAAAAAGTCATCCTGTATTGTAGTATTTTGTACTGAAATCTTACTCAAATCAAGTTACTCTGCAAATTTAAAATCTTATGCAAAAGCTTTTAAATTGGAGGACATAGTTCTGGTTAAACTGTTTTTTTTTTGTTGTTGTTTCTAAAAAGGAATTTTGCATACAGTAATACGGTTGTGTGTTATGTACATGAAGAGAGGTGAACAACATAGTCTAATGCATATGAAAGTCTATATTCATTAAGGATGAATCTCTGCATTACTACACCATGAAAGCTTAATGTAGACTTAAGAGTGCCTAAAAAGGAAAGAATATAGGGATCATAGTGAAGCACAAAATTGAAAATGAGTCATCAGGCAATGGATTAAATGAAGAATAAATCAAATTAGGATGAAAGTGAAAACTATTGTCTAGTTGTAAGATGTCTTGGTTATTTCTAGTATCAAGGAGTAAACTGTTCACTAAAACCTATGATTTCCTTTGAAATTAAAAACGACTAAACTCAATTTACTGATTGCTATTAAGTTTTAATGGGTGATCTTGGAATAAAGCTGTTTCTTGCCTCCTCTGAGACAAAATATAATTGAAATATCAGATACTACTGAATTCTTTCTAGTAAGGAAACATGACATTTAAGAATGTGGTCTGTTGGCTCTAGGCTTGAATTCCACCTTTGTTTCATAGGAGATGGGTATCATGGGGAAAGTAAATTATTTCCCCAACACTCAATTTTTTAAATCCACAACTGCAGATGATAATTAGGTAATTTCAACATTTATAGAAAATAGTTTGTTTCTATGCTTACAACAGTATCATACCAAGTGCCCAGGAACTGGTGGCTGTGATTTCTATTATAAAACAAGTAATCAAGTCAGTTCAGATTTATTCTAAGAAGTATAATGGGAGGAATTTTAACTTGATTAATTCCTGTAATAAGCAAGTATTGTTAGAGCAAGATAAGAGCTGATAAACTATTGTAAAATACTTTAAAAGGAATGTGCAATATTTATTTCTCAAAGAAAATAAAACCTGATATGTGTCCTAGCATTTTCAATGTTATTAGAATAAATTGAAAAATTAACAAAAGGATTATTTTGTTTATTTGTAGAGTGATAGAAAAGACAAGATTAGGCCAGAGAGATAGTATAGTGGCTATAGTACTAGCTTTGCATGAGCCCAACCCAGGTTTAATCCTTTTTGTGGTCTCCTAAGCACTGCTTTAAGTAATTCTTGAGTATTCATTCCGAATAAGTCCTGAGTGCGAAATGTGTGGTCCTAAGACAAACAAGAAAAAATTGACATACAGTTTGGATCGCATTAGGAGATACTTGGAATAAAATTGAAAACTGATATATTGCATTGACATAAAATCATATGAGGAATTTAAGATTTTCTGGAGTATTTATGTCTTCTCTTGGGTAGATTGTAGAACCTGATGTTAGACAATGCTAACTTTGACAGTAATAATTTAACCGATATTTTATTTTTGTCTATTGGAAATCTAATATTTCCATGTATAGTTTGAATAAGAAGAGAGTGTGTTAAAATAATTGTATAGATTAAAATGACTCTATGAACTCCAATGAGATTAACAGTTCTTAAACTCCCCAAAATTTTATTTTTATTTGTTTTTTTTTTTCCTTTTTGGATCACACCCAGCAATGCTCAGGGGTCACTCCTGGCGGTGCTCGGCATATGGGATGCCGGGGATCAACCCCAGGTCAGCTGTGTGCAAGGCAAACGCCCTCCATGCTGTGCTATCACTCTGGCTTCCTCCCCCCAAATTTTAAACTGGTTATGATGGGAACATAAAATGGAAACGTCTATTTGGCAGTAAAATGGTTAAATTTTTACAGTGCTTTTATTTCGTTTAATGATTTTCAATAAAAAAATCATCCTTGAAAGAGCTGCTACTGGCTCTCCCTGTGCTAGATTGATCATGAGATCTCCTTTAGGGGTGGGGGGACAGGTTTTGGTCCTTACCTGCCATACCAATAGGATCTCAGAAGCCAGAAAGACCTTATGTACCACATTCACCGTCATTTTCAAGGTTCAGAATTCACAGCCCGTCAGAGCCTCATCCAAGAGAGAAGCCGATTTCAAGCCCAGGTATGTGACTCCTGGTGGCTAAACTCACCAGGCTTCTGTGGAGCTGAAGCTGGGGCCCCTTCTGCAACTTTTGCCACCTCTGCCACTTCTGCCACCTCTGCCTCTTCTGCCACCCCTCCAGAAGGCCCGGTGGGCCTGCCCAGAACTGCTGCTGGTGCTGTCGGCATGATCCAGAGATGCACGGCAGAGCTGTTGCCAGCTCTTCCGTGGTGCATGGCCACTTTGCCTGATATCTCAAATCCTGGTATACTCATGTACTAGGTATTGCAGCATATTTCATGGAAGCAGGTATGGGGCATGTGATCACAAGTGTGTGAGCACCATGTCTGGTCTGTGGAAACATATTGATAATTTCTTATAGAGTGGGCTTGAATGGCACAATGGAGATTTAATAATCTCCATTGACTTTCATCTAAGAATACATCCATCGACTGTATTTAGAGAATTAGCTCCAGCAAGCAGTAGAGAATAGATTATTTAGTGTATGCTTAGAACAAGCTCAAACAGAGGCTGAGAAAAATGTGAAATAAGTGTTGGCGGCCAGCTAGGAACCAGGGCTGAGCTGCTGCCGGCTCAGCTTGTGCTATGCTAATGAGGTGTCCTGGAAGGAGGGCAGGTTCTGGTCCTGGCCACCCTCTCCTACAGACTCTCAGAGGTTGGAAAACCTCATGCATCACAACCCCAGTCACTTTCAAGGTCTGGACCCCATAGCCTGGCAGAGCCCCTTCTCCCCCTGTGGTGCACAGGTACTCTGCACCATACGCTATCTTAAAACCTCGGATATTCATCTAACAGGTATCCCATCACATTTTCTAGAAACAAAGTGTGTGGGCACGATGTGTGGTATAGGGGAACACCTCGGTAATTTCCTATACAGTGGACTCAAATGGCACAGTGGAGATTTGAGAATCTCCATTGACTTTTGCCTAACACCAGGTTCATCGACTGTACTTAGAGAATTAGCTCCAACAAGCAATATAGAATGGATTATTCAGTATATGAATAGGAAAAGCTCAAATAGACTTTGAGATAAATGTGAAATTAGTGTTGTCCATAGCTGTCGTGAGTCCAGAGACTCTCACACATGGGGCAGAGCTGTTCCTTGCTCTCCCTGTGCCCAGCCGTTCATGAGGCAGTCGGGAGGCATGGTGGGTTCTAGCCCTGGCCCACCACCTCGACAGAGCCTCACAACAAGCCAGACCACCCCTCCTCACTCCACGGGTGCCACCATTTTCCACTTCTGGACTTCCCTCTCATCAGAACTCCACCCAGCAGACCAGCCCATCACAGCGCCGTTCATCAATAAATGCTTTATTTGGAGGTGTTTAAAAGAGTTTGCCTCCCGCTCGACAAGCCTGGCAAGCTTCTCGTGTTGTATATGATATGCCAATTTCCAGTAACAATTATATTAGGTCATTCCCATGACCTAATATAATGGTTTGAGGCTCTTTATGTTCCTGTAGCAAGCCGATGCCCCTGGCTCTACTGGCATGAGACAGGACATATGGAGATATTACTGGTGCCCGCTCTAGGAAATAGATGATCAACGGGAAGATCGTGATCGTGATCGTGATAGTTGTAGTGGTGGTATGTCTGGGATTGTAAGTAGAAATCCACTGTTCTGGAAACAGAAAGTGAATCCAAGAAGAGAAACTGGCCAGACTCCCACACATCAACCTAGAAAAAAAAGAATGACCTTATCATTGCTATTCCCTTATATGAGCTATAATGATCAACATAATTGATGCTGGCTAAGTGAGCAGGCGTCAGGGGGGAATGGAGGGTGGGAGGGAAATGCGGGTCTCTGGTGGTGGTGGGGGCACACTGGTGGTGGGATTGGTGCTGAGCGATGAATCTTTCTAGCAAATGTATTGTGAAAGAGTTTGTACTTTATAAATCAAGGTGTTTAAAATAAATCATTATTTAAAGAAAAAAAGAGAAATAAGTATTGTCTGTAGGTGCAGTGGTGGGGGGCTTGGGGTTGACTAGTAGAAACCCACTATGTTCTAGAGACTCAGAAAGTGAATTACAAGAACAGAAATTGGTGTGATTCGCACATAATAACCCAGAAAATAAGTCATGACTTTATCAATAACATTCCCATATATGGGCTGTAGTAGTCAATATAATTAGTGCTGGTTAAGGGAGCAGGCATATGGATGGGGGTGGGTGGGAAATGAAGGTCTTTGGTGGTGATGGGAGCACACTGGTGGTGGGATTGATGTTGAACAATGAATCTTTCTAACAACTGCATTGTGAAAAACTTTGTGCTTTTTAAGTCATAGTGTTTAAAAAAAGTTAAAAAATAAAAAAATCAGTCACCAGGACAAGAATCAGAAGTTTCTACAAGTGGTCTTGGGAATTGTATTTGGCTAGTAATGTAATATGTATAACTATATAATGACAATTCAGAATTTTGAGGATGCTTTAGAAACAAATTCTGAGTTGAAAGATATGTAAGAATTATGACCAAGCAGTTTTGAAATCACTAAGTAGATACTTCATGAAGGAATCGAGGAAAGTACCTGCCTAGGCATATATTTTATTTTTCTGAAAGTAAACTTATCTAGAACTTCATTGGGCCCACAGGGCAAGACACTATCCAAATTGGTTGGCATGCTTTGTGGGACAGTATATTATTATTCGTAACAGTTATGTGAGAGAGGAAAGATATTGAATCCTAAAGGCATCTTAAACTCACTAGAGATATATTAGATATGGCAACACAGTTTAACTCAAGAGCATTTTGGCAAAATGAAAGTGGCAGACAAATTAGAGACACAACTATTTCTGTAAAAATCTCTGAAACTGACTATAGATAGAACTCAATCATTCAATCCATTTTGGGGAAGTTAAAGAATCATGTGTATACTCAACATTTATTAAGTGCTCTTTATTGAGTATTGAGTGGAAGGAAAAGAAAATAGTTGGCATTAAGTAGAATGAACGGATGGTGAACTGTGATGTTGAGGCATCTGAGGAACTGTCACTTTGAATAAGGCTAACGTGGTCAAACCACTTCTAAAGATGGCTGAGATCCAGGTAGCTGTCTTCCAGAGTGGGAGGCACCCATTTTTAGCCTCATGAAAATAAGTAAAAACATTAAAAGTATAAAAACTAAATTGAGCATTTAAAAATTATTACTTTCTTCCTCTTGCCCATTTCAGGTTTTGTATTCAATGTCCAAGGAAACCTTTAGCAATTGTCATATTTTCTTTCCTATACTTTAACCCATTCAAGTGTGAACTTGATTTTTATAAATGACCTCTATTAGTACTTGTTCAAATAACCAAAAGAAGATCTGCAGATCTTTGCTTTTAGAAGGAAAGTGAGAAGTGAAAATTTGCATTCATTGTTCTGTAGCAGCTGTTGTAGATGCAGCATGTCCCATTAGCAGGAAGAGTATCCCTCCATCCCCCCACCCCAAGCATCTCCTCCAGAAACTGCAGTTAATACAGGCTATGTCATCTCATCTATGCTTTTACTGTGTTTTAGTATTATTTCAAGTTCGTTGCTTGGTATGATTTGGTAAATGTTCTTTGAATCTTGGAACACTTTTTTTTTTTACAATAAATGGTGATTGAGTTCTTGCATTACACCATTTTGGTTTAGGTTCTGAAAAGTAGAGACAAATTCCACTTTTAGATAGAGGGGGAAATCTGTGAATCTTTTTTATGTAAGCTTACTAGATTCTGAAGGTGTCCTGGAATTTTAATTATGGTTCAAGACATCCCCACTATGATTTTGAGACAACTTTTGCTAACAATATAAGTCTATATGTTTAGAGCAGTGTAATCAAGCCTATTTCTTTTAAAATAATGTCTGTTTACTCCTAGTGCTTGTGCTCTGTAAAACACAGACATGATCAATAATTATGCTAAAATGCTTTAATTTTGAATGTCACTGGCTTCACTGAATAATAGAAAAGTTATATAATTGTTGTAATTACTTCTTCGGAGTTATCCCTTTCCTTCACCCTCTGTAGTGTTTTTAATCTGTTGAACATTCTAGAATGTAAAAGATTCTGCTTGTTATTTATGTCTTTGTCTTGATTTGGTAATTTTTCAGTATTATAAATAGTGTAGCTAACAAGCTGTAGAATATTTTATGGCTTTTCATTTAACTTGCATTGCTTAACATAGATTTGGGGGGGTAATTTTAATAAGAAGATTGTTTTAAAAACTTCAACAATCTATACATGCTTAAGCATTTTAAGAAGACAGTTGATGTATAGAATGAAATAATATATTTTTTCTTCAGGGATAGTTTTGTATCTTTTATGTTTTAAATTACGGTTTGAGACTCTTCATATTCCTGAATCAACCAGATGCCATTGGGCTACATTGGCATGTGATAGGGTCCAATGGAAATGTTACTGGCACCCGCTCGAGCAAATCGATGAATAACGGGATTCAAGTGATCAAGTGATCAAGTGATGCTTTAAATTCTGAAATAGACATATGCAAAAAGTAATGAAAAATTATACTCAAAATATAGACACTTTTTCCATACCCAGTAGTGCTCAGGACTTACTTCTGAATCTATGGGATCATTCTTGGTGGCTTGGGAGATTGTATATGGTTCTGGGTATCAACTCAGGTCAGCTGCATGTGAGGCCAGTGCCTTTTCTCTCAATTGGATTGATTGAAACTTTAGACAAAGACCAAATGCTATTTTAAAAAAAGTTTTCCCTCCTCCAAGAGTTTTAAAATATGCTAATTTGAAGCCTCATTCAACATCTTCAGTCTAAGAAGAAATATATAAATCATGAAAATCAAATATATGACGTTGTGACAGCAACACAGGCAATGCATGGATGTTGACAAAGGGCAATTTTTTTTTTCAAATTTTATTACACCACTTTTAGACATACAATTTCAAGATGCTCATGTACAGTTTTGGTTCTACAGTGTTCCACACCCATCCCTCCACCCGAACCCTTTTCCCATCACCAATGTCCCCACCTCCCTCCCCCTCCTGCACCTCAACTACTTGGCGGGTTCTGTATGTCTTTTCTCTCTTCTCTATCTCTCCCTCCCACCTAACTTTCCTACACATCATAGAATGCAGTACATTAAAGGGCATAACTGTTTCCACTAGTTTGATGGACCGCACAGCCACACAACTTAGGGGCCTCATGGTTAGCATCTGAACAGCGAAGGTGGTGGCTAGTGTGATGGGCGAGTCCCATCTGGCTGCTTCGGGACCCCCAGAGGTGATGGCCCACTCCCAAAACCCATCTGTCCTCCTGGGAGCCCCATGGTCAGCTGGGCCTGGGGCGAGCTGAGTTCCAGCTTCCCCAGCCACCTGTGAGGCTCTCCATGCTATGGCTGGTCGCCCCAGGGCAGCTCCTGGGCGGGGCCCCCAGGCTCAGCCAAAATGGAGGGGGAAGGGCCGGCCCCAGCTCCATCTGGACGAATTCCCGGTGATTCCCGCTTCTGGGAGCTGCCTACCTGGACTCAAACACGTTTTGCTCAGTTAATCTGGTCTTGAGGAGCATCCCTCCTAGGTGGGCTGGTTATGTTGCAGTGTCCGGGAAGCGAAGGTGGCAGCTAATGTGGTGGGCGAGTCTCATCCGGCTGCTTCCGGGAACCCCCCAGAGGTGATGGGCCCACTCCCATAACCTATCTGTCCTCCTGGGAGCCCCATGGTCAGCTGGGCCTGGGGTGAGCCGAGTTCCAAGCTTCCCCAGCCACGTGTGAGGCTCTTCATGCTATCCAAAGGGCAAATTATTATTATCATTTCAGAGGTCTGTGAGTAGTCAAACGATGGCACTATCACTATCACTATCACTATCCTCCCGTTGATCATCTATTTGCTAGAGTGGGCACCAGTAATATCTCCATATGTCCTGACTCATGCTAGTAGAGCCCAAGGGCATCTATTTGCTCCAGGAACATAAAGAGCCTCAAACCATTATATTAGGTCATGGGAATAAACTAATATAATTGTTACTGGTATTTGGCATATCAAATAAGACAGGGCAGCTTGCCAGGCTTGCCATGCAGGTGGCATACCCTTGTAGTCACCTCTAAATATAGCATTTATAGATGAATGGCTGGGCACAGGGAGAGCAAGTAGCAGCTCTGCCCCATGTCTGTAAGTCTCTGGTTCAGCATACCTGGGCCGGATTGAAAAAAAACTGCTGCAGGGTGGAACTAGATGAGACGGCTGTGATAGGCTGTCGCTGGGTGGAGTTCTGGCGAGAGGGAAGTCGGATGTGGAAAATGGCGGCCCGATGGAGTGGGGGGTCATCTGGCTTGTTGTGCGGCTCTGCTGGGGTGGCGGGCCAGGGCTATCCCTGGCCCGCCAAGCGATGGCAGAACTAAAAATTTCAGGCAAGGGATTGGAGTGACAGCACAGTGGGTAGGGCATTTGCCTTAAACACGGCTGACCCGGGTTCAATCACCGTTATCGCACGTGGCCCCCTGAGCACCGCCAGGAGTAAATCCTGAGTGTAGAACTAGGAGTAACCCCTGAGCATTGCCGGGTGTGACTCAAAAAGGAAAAAAATCAGGGAAGTTTTTTGACAATTACTTTACCAAATTCTGTTGAGTCAAACATATTTCTAAGTATATTTTAATTTCTGTTTATTCCTCTCCTTCCATCATAAAATGATTAGAATTAGGTATAAAATCCTTAGCAATGCCTTAAACTGAATGTTGTGATAATATTGTACTATAATAGTGAATGGATCTTGAATTCCCTCATTTTTATTATTTATTTTTTCTGTACTCTCTTTTCTTTCATTAGAAAACCTTTGATTCTTTTGAGACTGAAGTTGTCATTGAGCCCCTAGCCAAACAGGGCATTCAGACTCAATACATCAAGATCCTTCGTGAGCTGTATTATGGATTCACCACCAGGATCTCACAACTCTACAAGGAAGTGATCATTGATGTCAAAAGAAGAGTTCGGCAGGATGATACCATTTCACCGTAACTCTTCAATGCCACCCTCGAGAATGTCACACAACAATTAGAATGGGAAGGAATGGGAGTGAAGATAGAAGGTCAGCAACTACACCACCTCTGCTTTACTGATGGCATCATTCTAATAATACCAAACATTAGCCAAGCGCACAAATGCTCGCTGACTTTGACCGAGAATGTGGAAAGATAGGTCTACAGCTGAATCGCAACTAAACAATGTTCATGAAAAACGAACTAGTTCCAGATACTCCATTCACTTTCAATGGAAGAAACATCTCTGAATGCAGCAGTTTTATGTACCTAGGTCGAGAACTCAACATGATGAATGACCTAAAACATGAGCTGCACAGGAGGAAGAGATGTTACTGGTACCTGCTCAAGCAAATCGATGATATACGGGAAGACAGTGATACAGTGATATTTTATTTTCCCATTACATCTTATATAAACACTGCGGTTTCTCATTTTACAAGAAGAAAAGAGCCAACCCCATCAAAAATGGGGAGAAGAAATGAACAGAAACTTTGACAAAGAAGAAATTTGAATGGTCAAAGGCATATGAAAAAATGCTCATCATCACTAATAATCAGGGAGATACAAATTAAAACCACAATGAGGTATCTCACACCACAGAGATTGGTGCACATCTAAAAGAGCAAAAACAACCAGTGCTGGCATGGATGTGGGGAGAAAGGGACTCTCATCCATTGTTGGTGGGAATGTCGACTGGTACATCCTTTTTGGAAAACAATACGAACATTCCTCCAAAAACTAGAAATTGAACTCCCATTTGTCCCAGCCATACCACTCCTGGGAATATACCTTGGGAAGCCAAAAACACCTAGCAGAAACACCATCTGCACTTTTATGTTCATAGCAACACTATTCACAATAGCCAGAATCTGGAAACAACCAGAGTGCCCGAGAACAGACAACTGGATAAAGAAACCATGGTGCATCTACATAAAGGAATACTATGCAGCTGCTAGGAAAAGTGAAGTTATGAAATTTGCCTATAAATGGATGGACATGGAGAGGATCATGTTGAGTGAAATTACCTAGAGGGAAAAGGACAGATATGGAATGACTACATTTATTTGTGGGACATAAAAATATATAGCATGATACCAATATCCAAGGCTAGGCAAAATATGGATCAGGAGGTCTTGTCGACAGGTGGAATCAACCGCAAATGTGTGGGGATCAGAAGTTAGGTAGGACAGAGAAGGTAACAGTGTGATAATAATCATTAGAAATTATTCTTAGCAGTTCTAGCAGCCTAGAAATGAGCATTGGAATGTAGGCTAAGAATATACATGATAACCTCTAAATGTATGGATCTATCACATCTTCGAGAAAGTCAATGGAGAACATTATCCATGACTTCTACTCAGATTTCTTTGACATCCACATCCACCTGCCCAAATACCAAATTCCACAGGATGGATATGTCGTTCCCAATGTTCTCCCTTCTGAAATCCAAGATGCCATTTCGTCAGTAAAGAAGGGAACAGCACCAGGCCCAGAAAAAAGTTAGACCTGAACACCTGAAGAATCTGCCTTCAGTACTCATCAGTACACTGGCTCGGCTCTTCACACGCTACCTGTCTGAATGAAAGGTGCCCTCCTATTGGAAAACCAGCAGACAGTTCTACTGTTCAAAAAGGGAGACATCCACGACATTCACAACTATCGCCCCATCTGCCTGTTGTCTGTCATCTACAAGCTGTTCACTCGAGTCATCCTGAACAGGATTGGCAGAACACTAGATGAAGGGCAACTATGCAAGCAAGCTGGCTTCCGGAAAGGATTCAGCACAATCGAACAAATCCACATGGTAACCAAGCTCATTGAAGTGTGTAGGGAGTACAAGATGCTGCTGTTTCTCACGTTCATTGATTTACAGAAAGCCTTTGATTCTGTGGAGACTGAAGCAGTCATCGAAGCCCTAGTCAAGCAGGGTGTTCAAACCCAATACATCAAGATCCTTCGTGAGCTCTATTACGGATTCACCACCAGGGATCTCACCATTCTACAAAGAAGTGATCATTGATGTCAAAAGAAGGGTTCAATAGGGTGATACCATTTCAGCAAAACTCTTCAGTGCCACCCTTGAGAACATCATGCGACAATTAGAATGGGAAGGAATGGGAGTGAAGATAGACGGTCGGCAACTAAACCACCTCCGCTTCGCTGAATAACATCATTCTAATAACACCAAACATTAGCCAAGCGGCACAAATGCTTGCTGACTTTGACCGAGAATGTGGAAAGATAGGTCTACAGCTGAATCTAAAGAAAACTATGTTCATGAAAAATGAACTAGTTCCAGAGGCCCCGTTCACTCTCAATGGAACAAACATTTCTGAATGCAGCAGTTATGTGTACCTAGGTCGAAAAGTCACATGATGAATGACCTAAAACCTGAGCTGCACAGGAGGAAGAGAGTGGCATGGAATGCCTTCAAAAGCATTGAAGAAATAGCTAAAAAGACAAAGATCCTCCAGCTCTGGGCACATC